>JAIGNY010002513.1:380000-395000 GCA_020152595.1 Chiridota heheva
CTTTTGTAGTTAGGATCTTCTCTTCTTTTTCTGGTACAGTATACTAACGATAGTGACAAAATGATAGGGCCTACGTTAAACTTAAAACTTGATATTTTTAGCCAATAAAGAAGTCTGGGCCTAGGAAGATTGGGCTATTACTGTAGTAAGTATGAGTATTTGACTGTAACGTTAGTATAATAACCCCTTTTCCAAAATATCATGTCCTAATGTTACACTTGCCTAACGACACAGTAAACCTCGACGTAAGAACTCGTCGCTGATTTATTACCAAATGACCCTTGAAATGCGTTCCAACCGTGAAAAGACGCCAAGTCCAAGCAAAGTTTATGGGTGAGGACGTTTACAAGAAAAAACAAATAACGAGATAAACTCCCTGTGCATTTCTGAAGTCCTAACTACCGGCCGAGTACCCTACACACCCATACGTAGTAGTGTATGATCGACAGTGCAGTACAGCACAGCCTAACTTTAAATATTCAAACCAACGATGCTGTATGAAAAGCTTACACAAGACACCCATTGGATTATGTATGAGACTCCATTAAAATCCGCCCTTATTTTTCGGTGGAGTGCTCCTTTAACAAAATTACGACATGATGTTTATTCCCTGATTTCATTTTTTTCTCTCACGTATTTTCGGAGTTCGGCAACATGTTGCAGCAACACGTTATGGTCCTTTTGGCGCCATACTCCTGTTTTGAAAATAATGCACTATATTATATGCACTCTATATAATATGCACTCTATATAATATGCACTCTATATAATATGCACTCTTTATAATATGCACTCTATTTAATATGCACTCTATTTAATATGCACTCTATATAATATGCACTTTATATAATATGCATTCTGTATAATATGCACTCTATATAATATGCACTCTATATAATATGCACTCTATATAATATGCACTCTATATAATATGCACTCTATATAATATGCACTCTATATAATATGCACTCTATATAATATGCACTCTATATAATATGCACTCTATATAATATGCACTCCATATAATATGCACTCTATATAATATGCACACTATATAATATGCACTCTATATGATATGCACTTTATATAATATGCACTCTATTTAATATGCAATCTATGTAATATGCACTCTATATAATATGCAATCTATGTAATATGCACTCTATATAATATGCACTCTACATAATATGCACTCTATATAATATGCACTTTATAATATGCACTCTATATAATATGTTTCTGAGCATATCATGTAGCATTGCAGTGCATTTTAAACACTTTTTTATTTGAAATACTTGGAGTTAGGATATTCATCTTGATAAAAACGTTTCGGGCTCTGATACCAGTTCCCCATGTGACCTTGTTTGATTCAATAGTGAATTAAGGCCGTGTTATATGATGCAGTATGATGACGAACAAAAAGTGACCTCCAAAAATGATGATGTCGCTCATGTTGACCACGATAACAATAAAGACATGACATGAAGAAACTAAAAGATGCCACGACAGACAAGATGCTAAACCACGGCACACATGAGACCATCAAGACCACAAAAATAAATGACCGAACAACAAGATGCTCACCCAGCAATACGAACAAATATGGCAGCCACCAAGACGTTGCTGATGACCCCCGCGATGACGAGCTTCAAAATGATAAAAATAATGGTGGACTTTTTTCATCGTGAACCTCTCAGTGGTTATTTTAAGCTTCATGATTTGGGCATTTTTGTCATTATTTTCGGGAATATCAAGGTGTTGTCGTTGTCAGCGTCAACAATATGATGGTGTCAGCGTCAACATTTATGATGGTGTCAGAGTCAACTTTCAAGATGGAGTCATCGTCATCATTATGATGGTGTCGTGGTTGTCTTTATTCTTACATTAGTTATTTTCAATGTTCGACATAGTCTTTTTGGTGGTCATCTTGATCAAACTAATTGTCGACGTGCTAATTGTGGTCGTCATCGATATTTTGGTGCACGGTTAGTCGTCTTTTCTGTAACCTTCGAGGAATCCAATAAAAAAGCAAGCACAATTTGTCCCCAAACATTTGACATCTTGCCTTTAATACGAGTTACACGAAAAGCTTGGGGGAAAAATTTAATGAAAAAAAGCAATATTCGTCACCAATTACCAAGTTTTTTCCCTTTGTTCCTTAATCTTAATATCGCTTGCCAGGAAAGACAGTCAATCTATTTCTAAGTGTGGATTTTAAATCAACAGTTCACAGTCTATACCTGTAGTATATGGTGAGTAGGGTGTGGGAGTTGAGTATAGGCTAGTCCCAATTGACTTACATTTCAACTCGACACTGTGATTAACTACATTAATTTTGTGTTATACTGAATAAAATATTTTTAACATGATACGTGATATTTTAATAGTCATAAGCATCATTTCATCAGCATTCTCTCTATTTATATAGATAAAAAACCTACTTTCGCATGATATATAGCTCAAATTTTGAATTAATAGCATTTGATTTGACAAACTCATACCTTCAAAATAAACAAACGTGCAAATAACAGCAACTAGAACACCTTTGAATGCTGTCAATAAATTCACGCTGTGAGTTTCTTCATCCATCCAATTGGACGAACCTTCAACCATTTTTGTCAGATTAATTCTCGTCAATTTTCTCATATTGTTCCAATTCCAATCCTGCATTCATGTAAATACATAAATCTCATCCCACAACTGCTGTGAATGATATACTCTCCCTTCAAGATTAATAATCGTTTAAGCTGTGCCGTAAGACACGAGATTTCTTAATAATGAGCCTATTTCAGCATGCATGAACATCACCTCATTATTTTAACTACTTTTGAATTGTCGTTCAACCTTTTCACTTAATGATCCTCTATTTATTTCAGCTTTTTGACTTGAATCATTGTAGTGTGCTCCCTCGGGCTGTTTGATTTGGTAAGCCAGAAGTTCTTAATAATTCTCCCAATCTAGCCGTCGCATATGAAGATTTGAACAGACAACTCAGTGATTTTATCGCTCATAAACTAAGAGATTACTTCAAAACGATTTCAAGAGGTATATGCAAGTGAATGTCAAAATTACTTGCTGTAATATGAAATGATATTTAATGGCGACGTGGCTTAGCCAAGACTATTCCAATAAGGACAAAGTCGTGATTACATTTTCAGATTCATGCTTCATCCTAAACTTTTCCAGACCTTAATCGATTTTCCCGATTCATCTTACAAAACTTTCCCTAATTTTTGTTCTCGATTTTCTACAAATTCCGACAGTCCGATAATTATCACAAATTCCGAGGTTTCCGATTTCGTAATGGCCCTACATTTTCCGATTGTCGTGACCACAAAGGAGCAAGTAAAAATGTCTTTAAAAACACCCGCTTCAAGTTGAACACAAATTCATCAGCCAGTTCTCTACCTTTTTCAAGTTCAAATTTCACCGCGTGCTGCGCCCAACTCCCATAGTTCGCGAAATTAGGCCACTGATGGTATGTTACTGAGGTCAGTTCCTTCAAGAATTCTCGCTATTGATAAATGGACATTGAATAATCAACAGTGAGATCATTTATACTTAAAAATTTGATAATCATTTGACAATGTGATCGGGCCCATGACTGAGGTACTATAAGCAGATAAGTTTGAATAAACTCTTGAAATGAATATCACTATGTATTTGAAAAGCGTGAGGCGTGGAGATTTACTTGAAATTGACAACTGATCAGTCAATTGTTGGTGTGTGTGAGGGGGAAGAGGGAGAGAGGGGCTGGGGGGGGGGGTGGGGGCGACTGCTACCTGAGATGGCATCACCTTCCCGCGCGTATGCTTTCTTCTCAGTTGGGAGGTCAAGTTAAAAAAAAAAATGTTAAATACAATTGGTAATACCGAAGGAAAAATTGGTTTATTTATTGGAAAGTTTGGTAAAATTTGGCAACCGATTTCCCGCAAATTGCTGGATGTTTTTAATGGGAATCACACACACACTCGGTATTTACGCACCTGTTTGTGAGTTCGAGTTCTTCTAACAGTCTAACATACAATATTAATCAGTTAATAAAAGTAAAATCCACAATATATTGTAAAATAGTAAATTGGTTCATACGATCCATATTTTGCTGAGAACATAATAATATCCCCCACAAATCTTTAACTGAGGTTATTGGGGGCGATTCCCCATGACACCCCCGTTAGCTACGCCAGTATCACCCCCTCTCCCGGCCCCTCCTCGACATGATGGCAGGCTTTTGGGAATTTTTGTGCGTGGAAAATTCGCCAAACGGCACTCTTTTAAGGCCCACTTTTTGGGAAAAGCGAACACTTAATGGGAAAGGGGACAGTTTGTGCCGACAATGGTACACTTTATGGGGAAAGGGCGCACTTTACGAGAAAAGCGCATGAAAACTTTACCGGAAAAGGGCGCACTTTACTGGTGGGAGAAGACACACTTTACGGGAAAATGGCACATTTTACGGGAGAAGGGCGCACTCTACGGGAAAACTGATATTTTCCGGGAAAGGGCACAAGTTACGGGAAAGGGCACACTAATACTACGAATTTACTCAAATAAAGTAAAATATATAGGATATATTTGGAAAACTCCCATTGATCAAATAAAGAAATTAAATTAAATAATAATTAAAAAACCCTAAGACAATCAATCGTTCGGTGGTATGGAGAAAGATATGGCAGTATGGTGTTTAGGTGTTTCGCAGTGCTGCATAGTGTATTCTAATTGGGTAAGTCACTAGTGGCACAACTAGGGTCCTGGGACCATGGAATTTGGCGCTCCGAGTCGAGACCCCAAAACAAACATATCGCATACAGTGCTATTACCCGAGCCCCAATTTTTTTGTCAGGGCCCGTGAGATTTACCCATTGACGAATAATAGACGAGTCCATATTCCGTAGCAGCTTAACCCGCAAGCATTCCTTCTCTCTCTTCGCTTGCAGGGGCGTAGCCAGGAGGAAACAACGCAATTGGCCTATCACTGTTTGCATGTTGACATAAAAAGGCATGGTTGGACCTACGAACCCCTCCCCTCCTTACACAAACATACCCACTATTCCATTGCCTTATGGGACATCCCTCCCCACCCCCTTCCTCCGTCCCAGCCGATAGACAGATATAACTATAAGAAGTGCGGCACACTTTGACTTTGTTAGTTATTCCTTTTAAAGCTTTAAAGTAGTCTCTAACAGCAGAACAGTATCAAAGCAATATTTGGAGAAAAATTGATATATCATTAACTAAAATTATATATTTCCTTTCCCAAAAGTGGCCTCAACCCATTCGTTTGTTTTGCCGCGCACGAACCTGGTGCTCCGTCTTATTAAGCTATGCCGCAAGTACACGCAACTCTTCAATCCATCTCTCGTAAGGCGATAAATGAAGGAAAAATTACGTGTAATTACTCCTCACCAGAGATCCAAATTTGAAGGTAAAAACTTCCTTCTAAAAATTCATTGGAATTACGGTGGAAAACAAGCCAATCCTCTGCTCATTTTTGAAAGGAAATAAAAGTAAATCAAAGAAATGAGGAAGAAGCAAAAATGGCCCAAGGTTTTAAGCGAGAAAGATTTCCGGATCCACACTGTCAACATTATTTAAAACGAATTCAAGGTTCTGTCGAGCGGATATTGGTTTTTTAGCGGTGTGTTTGATTTTTGGTTTGGTTCGTGGAAGAGCGATTTGCCATGTACAGCAAACTTTCTGGCTGGAAACCGGCGGGTTGTTCGGAGGCAGGAAGGAAACCGAATCGGAAACTAGGATAAGAGAGGCACTCTTGACGACTCCTTCAGATTAATTTGCGATAATTTACAAGTTACACATGCAAGACGAAAGATAGAAGGGTTGTTTTTGAATTACACCTAACTTGGCATGATTATTGGAAGCTATTTATATTGCTTTCAAATTGATGTTTATTGGCACTAAATTGAGTTTTGAGGTATTAGGAACCGCTTTTTTGAAATGAAAACGGTTTTGATTACATGATATTGATGTATTTATTATGAGATGTCAAATAAAAAAGTTCGAGAAAGGTAAAATTGTAATTTCGGAATTTACTACTTAATGATTCAATCGTAGACCGACAAAGAGCATTCGATTAGAGGCAATTTGTAAAATGTCGGGTTTCCATTGACCGTATTATAGCCTATTATTAGGTAATGTAATTCCTAACACTGTCCCTTAAGTCAAGTTTGGATTTCATTTAGTTTGACCTATTTGAGACGACAGAAACATGCTGTAAATTTAACGTGGTGTGTGAATGAGTCCAAGTGATAATAAACAGAACCTTGACTTTAACATTCATTAAACTTAACTTAATCTGCGGCCACGTCACAATACTTCTCACAACTTTACAACCAACGAGCATACGATGATACGAATTTCAATTTTTTTTTTCTATCTTCCATGACTGTCTGCTTAAAGATATGGGCAAGTAGCTATCTTAAAAACGGAAGAAAATACTACAAATCACTAAAATAGCAAAGTTTAATATAATCAAAACTTCGAATGAAAATTTACCGATTGCAGCATTTTGAATTTTAAATCATAATACACTGAACACATATTTTCATGTTAATTTGTGACATCACAAGGAGACAGATCAATGTTTTTCGATCCTTCACCAACGTTATTTGAAAGGGGAGCAGATAAATATGACTAAAGGTTTTAAATCTGCGTTATATACTCAAACTTAAAAAGAGAAAATATTCTGACGATTTTCAGGGACTGAAATATACGACAAAATTTCAAAGAATTTTTACCTTCTAGAGATAATTCTTAAGAGCTTATATTATCACCCATACTTACATTACATGGGCAACGACGCGATCAAGAACGAGTAAAGCTTTTATGAGCCTTGGGCTGGGTCTGTATGTTCGTGTCCTTTTATAAATATACTTTACACATTTTCATGAATTATGACTTCTTATGACTTTTACTGAACGCCCTGATCTCTTGATCTGATAGCCCTATAAAGTTCACTTACTCGTTTTGTATGTTTTGAATCATGCATGGTCTTAAATTATTCATGACTTGGCAGGCCAAAAATATCGCAAATTGCAAATTAAATTTCGATGCTCTTGTTATTATTTTCACTCCTCTTTGTCAAAGTAGATTTTTAGAGCATGCTCTTTTTATTTTGTTACACCTAATTTTGGCGGGTCCCCCCCCCCCCAAGACCCCGAATCTTTGGCTTTAGCCTATGCAGCCGATAGGGCTATCCACTCCTGGCCGCGATGATGCGGTGCCACTATATACTCATCACTGTGTATATACTGCGATAAATGAAGGAAAATTACAAGTATAATAGACCAAATCAGCTTCATTTGTTTACGTGTGTCACGTGACCTAAATTGTGCGTTCGTACTCGATTTGGCCAGATATACTGTGTGACTGTTCTGGGTTGTTTACGCACGAATGCTTATCGTTATTTTATCGTAGTCTTATCAACTAAGTTTATTACTTGCGTCTAGATTTTCTAAAAGAAGTGCTCAAAGGAATATTCCCATGGATTTTCATTTTTTTTATATATGATAGAGAAATAGAAACAAAGTGAAAACTATGTGAGAAGTTATAACAATTTAAAGAGTAGAAAAATGTTTTTTAAAACACCTCGTACAGTATATGTCCTTCAGCTTGGAGATGTCATCAAGGCAATTCCAGCACAGTTCTTATGTATTTCTTATAAATTCAATCACACTTTTTTTACATTATCAAACAACATTTTGTATTCATTATAGACATAGGGTGGAATATATAATTTACAACAAAACATTTTTTTTCTTTCTTGGTGTACATCACACTTTCAATAAGAAAAAAATCCAAATCACTTTTAAAGAAATACAAAAGACGTTTTGTTGAAATTGTCTCTATGACATCACAGGTTGTTGCCAATCAGTCACTTTTATCCAAATTAAAAAGTACTTTAAAATTTCGTAACTTCTAAACGGAATAAGTTATTAACATGGATTTTTCACTACTTTGTTTCTAGAAAAAGTCTCTATCATATATGAAAAAAAAGTGTTATCTTACGCAAACATCTACGAGGTCTATAATTATCATAGTTGGAGGAGTAGCGTAAGTTTGTGGGATTGCAATTTGCCGTTATTGTGTCAAAATGACAATAGTAGTTGTGCGAAAATTAAGCTCTTGGCAAACCTTTTGACAATGATATTCATTATTTGTTTATTCACCGAATCCCACCCGTCTAGATAAATTATGGCGCCTTCAGAACGGAGCCAAGTAGTCTCCTCTGACTTGTAAAGAACCTCTCAACTTTCTTGAATAAAGTCCTGATCAATTACAGATTTGAACCACTGTACAAATTTATGAAACTGCTTGTTCCAGAGGCAAGGTTATTTATTACCCATTGTCTGAATATGTAGGCCTTATTTCTTACATTTAGCCTGCATTTTTGCTTTAAGATTCATAAATGATTAAATCTGGTATGTAGATTGTCCATAAATTGGTGGAAAATAATCTTGCTCAATAATATTATCAAATCCTTTCAAGTTTAATTTATATATTAAAACCTTCACTTCAGCTAGGTCAGAGTGAATTGCTCTCAGCTCAGAGAGTCAAGCAGCGCAGTCAATAGAGACTAGAGTGCACGACTGCCATGTTGGAGGTTCAAGGTTTGAGTCTTGGTTTAGACCAGAAGTCTTTGAGTAACCAGTGGCGGTGCTACCCCCCTCACCCCTTCCCCTCCCACGAGATCGCTTTTTCCACCTCTTCCCTAAAAAATGTTTGTAAAGTGACATATTTGTTCGATTTATAGGCTTCCCCCACCACCACATGAGACAAATTTGGCTCTCGCTTGTTCCCCCTCCCCCTCCACGACCAAAATCCTAGTGCCGCCTCTGGTAATAGCAGCAATGCAGATTGATACACCGACTCCTCATTTGGTTGTTGAGAGAATGCACCTTCTAAAGTTCCATCTATTTCAATTCAGAGTTAAACGTCCCGGAAATTTGGGTAAAATATGGCAACATTTCCCAAAAGTTGAAGAAAATCTTCGACAAATGAGCAAACTTTAATTGAAATACCCCTGATAATTAAAAAAAAACTTTCCGAAAAATCGATTTAACTTCCCAAAAATGAAAAAAAGTATCCGAAAAGTGAAGAAAATGTTATGAAAATTAAAAATAAATTGCCCGGTCATGAAGGAAATTTCCTGAAAATTGAGATTTTCCGATTAGCAGCAACTTTAACGTTAACAGAAATCATTTACTAGTACATTTTTACGCTTGTAAGAAGGAACTTTTGGGGTCAAGCTTTTAACTCACAGTTCCAAGAAAATTTCATAGCAAAGACTTTGCAACCCACGTCACTCCCCGTGCACAAAATTCTTTATTGCCAATGTATTACCTCACATTAAAGCTTATATTTGTGTACACAGATTCTCCAAACCACCGTCATGGTTTGGGCTGGGTTGAATTTTTAAAATATATTTCAACCCTCCAGATGCTCGAAAATGGCACTTTCGCCCCCTTAACTAATATAACCCCAAATCAGAAATTGTCTCTATTATTATTGGGGGCCTCCTCCCCCTTCCCTTCGGTTCCGCCGCCTATGAGACTGACGTGCCCCCTCCACTTTATTTGCAAATTGAATGTCCGTTTACAGAAATCAAACATGAGTGTTCTTACAAATATTTAAGACGAGTTCTCTTATTATAGGCTAAATGATTTTTTTCTTGACAGATTGAAAGAGTATTATAACAGAAACATGTTGCTATGTTCAAGCTACTCTAATCTCATTAGTGGGGCACCCTTAATTTGTCCAGGAGATAAAACACAATGGGGCCATTGGCACTGACTTGCTGACGATTGAGCTGTTGAGTGGACCTTGCCACTGACTCGCTGACCGTCTGACCGTGAGCTGTAGAGTGTGAACCTTGCCACTGACGACAGCTGCTGAGTGAACCTTGCCACTGACTCGCTGACAACTGAGCTGTCGAGTGTGAAACTAAGAAACTGATGAACCTGCTTTTAACATTGTTTGGAACATTAGATATTCCGAATCATGATCAATACAACTTGTAATTGTGATGTAAATATTTCCGATTTCGAGACATATGATCGATAAAATTCCGAATTATTGTAGATCTTGGTGTGAAATGTTCCTATTGTCCCCTAAATATTTTAATGTAAAATAAACACATTTTCGTGACTGCTAATTTAAGAAGAAAGGGAAACAAATTCATCAGTTTTATTCTGACAGATATAAAAGTTTAGAAATTTTCCAATGTCACAGTCGGGGCACATTATTGTGCCTAAAGTTATAATGCTATCAAAATATGTTATTCGGAAAAATTCGGCCCTTAGGATTCTGTGCCCCTCCCGCCTTTTTATTAGCTTATGATGGGTAGTTACGGCCGTATCCAGGTATCCGATAGTATATCATATTTAAGTTCGTAAATAAGGTCTCTTGGTTGAAACGTCGAATTCAATTCAGCAAAACTCGATCCAAAACATTGTAAATGTTGCTGCCTGAGGTAATCTTCGGCAGAGGATAAACTTGAGGTGATTTTGCAGAGGCGACGGAAGATGTTTGAATCTGAGGAGGGGGTACAGGATCTCAGGGTTACTTTCCAATGTCGTATTTTTCAATGTTTGAAATCTATATATAAAGGAACTTGTCCTCTTTAAAAGGGCACGTTTCCATCTTAAAAAATGACTATTTTCCTTCAGAAAAAGGGCACTTTTTCTCTCTAAAAAAGGTACCATACTTTTTAAACTTTTGAGAAAAGTGAGGGGGAGGGGGGCATGTGCACCCTGTGGGCCCCCGTTTCCACCGCCTATGAATTTTTGTACTCATTTTTGTGTGTGGGTGGGATGTGTGTGGGTGAGTGTACACAATTTTCTATCGCGTGTACAGAGAAAACCGTACAAGCTATTATGTTGAAGCTTGGTGGGAGGGTGTAGGGTGTGGTGAACTTGTGTTCCGCGTAAGTTGGGTCATTGTGTCATTGTATCCTGTACAAAATGGAATATGTCCCTCAAAGGTCAGATGTCAAATAGTTGATTTTATATGTAAAATTTGGTCGATTGCATGTTATGGAAAAAGGGTAAGTGCAATTGGGTTGTTACTTGGTGGGTTGATGGAAGATGATATAAAATTGTGTTTCTTAAAAGTTGTGACATGTCGCTTAAAGAAGATTGGTCAGAGGGCAAATAATAAGGCAACAATTTTGCGCTGCATTTCGTTGGAAAAATGTAATTGCTAAATTGTATTGATCCTCGATGGGTTGGGGTCCAGAGTTTGTTATTTGATGGATTAGTGGAGGGTGATACAAGGCTATATCCCACACATAATGGGATATGCCATTTGAAGGTTAAAGGTCTGAGGTCAAATAATTGATTTAAAAATGGAAAATGTTGTGTTGCGCTTCCTGGGATAATCGTAAGTGATATTGGGTTTGTATTTGGTGGGTTGATGGATGTAGGGTTATGTTCCTTACAAAGTGGGACAGGTAATATAAAGGTCAGAGGTCAAATAGTTAAATTAAAATGATAAACTTTGGTGGTAGCGTGTTACGTAAGTACATTTGGTTGTTAATTCCTGGGTTGATGAAGGTAATGTAAAGTTGTGTCTCAGACATGATGTGACATGTCGCTTCAAGATCAAAGGTCACAGGTCAAATAATAATGGTAAATTTTGTGCTGAATTTCGTTGGAAAAACGTAGTTGCTATTTTATTAATCCTTGATGGGTTGGTGTCCAATTTGTTACTTGGTTTGAAGGTTATGCAAGGTATGTACCGCACAAATTGGGACAGGTCATTTAAAGGTTAGAGGTCAAATAATTGATTTTGAAAGGTAAATTTTGGTTGGTTGTCTGTCATGCAAATATCGCAAGTACAATTTGGTTGTTACTTGGTGGTTGATAACGGTGATGAAAGGTTGTGTCTCTAGAAAGATGTAACAGTCGCTTAAAGGTCAGAGGTCAAATCAATGTTACTTGCTGGTTGGTGGAAGGGGATGTAGTGTTGTGTCTCGCACATAATGTCATTTAAAAGGTCAAGCGTCAGAAGTCAAGTAATTGGTATGAAATGATTCATATTATGTAATGTATCCTGGAAAAACATTTAATCCTTTTAAAATTATATGTGGCAGAGGCGTTAAGTCACAACTCCGTAGATTGCCATCTTGTTTTCTTTAATGGATCTGTTGACCAACCTTTTATTTTTTCCTAATGAAATTTTTAAAAATGGAGACAGGGAGAATGCCCTATATCGGCCGGTCCCATGGATTTGCTTGTGGCATAACCTATGGACGCTTATCATGATTTTATTCCTTATATTGAGACCATCCATTCCATACCGGGTCACTGTCCGTAAAACACTTAAAGGATTATTTCGGTGGTCAAGAAAGTTCATCTCATATTCAGAAAGAACTCAAAAGAAACAAATGGTTGAAGAAACTATTAAAGTATACAATTCTGTCTCATCTGTGGAAAACGACTGGTGTAGTAAGTCTACTGTAGAATGTTGGCTCCCCATCCTCATTTTGTTAACAATTGGTAATGTATTTTAACGAAAATAGATTTAAATTTTTAGTTTTTGAATAATTTGTTATCAAAATTTTTCAGGTGGTAAATTATAATTATCCTACTAGATTCATGTTTTACTACTTTCCTGACATATCCAATTGGTTTTAAGCCACAATATTGCAGAAAAAAATATCATAGAATATAGACTTCAAGAAATCTAAAGAAGTGATGTAGGAATTTAAAGAAGTGATGTCACAACTAGCAGAATAGTCTGATTTTAGTCAATTCTACACAAATTATACAGAACTTTAAACTAAAATATCTTCTTAACGGAATAAGATTTAAATTTCCTTTTCTCATAAGACTGTAAAATGAACTTGTTTGACCACTGAACTAATCCTTTAACTGATTAACAAGTGCACGTCAGTAACTTAACTTGTATCTGAGATTCATAATAATAAATTGCTAGTATGTCTTTTACCCGTATATACTGCTATAACTGTATAAACATAGGCGGGGTTCAAAGGGGAGGGGAAAAAGGGCACTTTCCCCTTACCTTTGTTCCGAATTTGTACCTTTTGTATGGTGATTTTTTGCATCTGAGCATGATTTTGTAGTTTTTCCCCCCACTTTTGACTCTGCTACCCACTTTTTGTACGCAAATCCCGCCCGATGTGTATAAAGGAACAGTTTTCTCAGTAAGACAAATTTGGATATACAAACTAAGATAGGGACCTTTATTATGTTTCAATCAAAAGGTTGCGGACAGTTTCTTTAACAAGGCAATTGTCCGGATAATTGGAAAATGCAGAAGGCGGATTTTAGCAGCTTCAAGTTGTTCGAACAAGTCAAAATGTTGAAAAAAACCTAACCGTATAGTTGACTACTGGTGTTGAATTATAGGGCATTGATGGGGGAGTGTATTGTTACATCATAATGAAGTTTTCACAGGATTCTTTATAACGTAATCGCTTTATGTTTATTACCTAGTTTTTAAATAGCTTAGTTAATGAATTGGTTCTCAGTACAACAGGTTGGTGTTAGGCCATAAGGGACCAAAAGGCAGGACGGAGGAAATTGGCCAATCATTAATCAAACGCATCTTTTGTTGATGTGAGTGTCCCTTTTGTCCATGCAACAGGCTTTCATGTGACAATTTATGAGGGTATTGTGACCCTTCGTAATTGGCTGTAATTGTAAGGTGCAAAAATCAATGGAGGTGAGTCGGCCATGGAACAAGTAAAAGTGCGAAGTATGTCAGTTTAAGGGAACACTATTCAAGGTCGCTTTATTGTTACATAAATCCATCCAAAAATCTTATCACTTAAATCGAAACCTTAAATTACTGCTTTATGAAATGACAAAAATG
Source organism: Chiridota heheva (assembly GCA_020152595.1). NCBI lineage: Eukaryota > Metazoa > Echinodermata > Holothuroidea > Apodida > Chiridotidae > Chiridota > Chiridota heheva. The sequence continues at coordinate 393,855 of JAIGNY010002513.1, forward strand.
TAAACGGTTTCATGAGAAAGGTGAGAGAAGGCCCGGCTGTAATTACACGCTTCGTTCTTTAGCACAAACGAATAGAAAACTCGCATCTTTACCGCATGTCTTCATGAAAGATCTTAAATTAGAAAACTCTTCTTCTTTAAAGGTGTTTTCCTTTCTTTAAATTCTTTGATTCTAGAGAAAGTAAAAATCGAATAAGATGATCCCTAAGGGTGGTGTTCTTCCTTGTTGCTGGACACAAGCAGCCAAGTAAATTCTTTTTAGAAACACCAGTATCCACGGAGAGGACAGAATATTCTATTTGACTGTTAGAAAGGGAAGTAACCAATATGTTCTTTATCGCGTGATATAGGGGTTTCTTGTGTGTGTGTCTCTGGCGGGGGGTGGAGGTAAGGGGTGAAACCACAGCACATAATTTAAAGATAAAATATATTTGTTACAGAGAGTCAAAATACAGAATCCTCTAGTTGTCTATTGGACTGCTGGAAACCCAACAACCAATCTGCCAATTAGCCTTTTTATCGCAGGAAGTAGGGGTAAATGAATATTCATATAAATAAACATCTTGGAGGGAGGTAACCTCAGCACATTATAAAATATAACTGTCACCTTGGAAATAAAGACGTTTATCTCATCATCAAAGGTGTGTGTGGGGGTGGGAGAGGGGGGTACGAAAGCCTATTAGGGCCATTAAAAAAATATCAATTTGAAATAACAAATTATTAATTTGTAATTACAAATGAAATAATTTCAATAATTTGTAATTACAAATTAATAATTTGTAACTGTAATTACAAGTTAATAAATTGTAATTACAAATTAATAATTTGTAAATACAAATTAATAATTTGTAATTACAAATTAGTAATTTGTATTTAATTTGTATTTACAAATTAGATAATTTCTAATTGCAAAAAAATGTAATCACAAATTAAATAATTTGTATTTACAAATTAATTGAATATGATGCTCATTGCAAGCACTAGGCACAACACAGTTAATTTTAAGTTGAAACGGTCATAAACACAATCGCAATCACTTTTTTTTTTAATTTAGGGTTGCCGTCTGACGAAAGTTTCTGGCAATCTTAGCTCAAGTTAACATTATTCTAATCAAGCGTCATCTGAAAAGGTTATTGCGCCAGTTTAG